>CAEFZX010002799.1:0-15062 GCA_903066825.1 Alfaro cultratus | reverse complement strand
ATATATATATTTGTTTTACTCTAAAATTACTTAAAGGTATTTCCTTCAGTCAAAATCAAAGTTATGCCTCTTTTCATCCACCTGTTGAAAAAACTTGTCAGTCATTCCTGGTCTGAATATATTGGTGTGTGAAGGCAACACTTCTAGAAATTAGGCTACCTCTCATTACGGCCTTGACCATATCCCAGATTATTATAGGTTCCACTTCAACATCTTTCTTTAAACTGATGCACTCTTGAATTTCCTTCTTTCTTTCATCAGGAAATCATTTATTCTAGAATACGCTTGGTAAGTTGCAGAATAATGGGTAAAATCCTTCCCTTCCAGATGAAAATCCCTCCACACTTTAGTCCATTTTCCTTTAGTTGTGTTTTCTATAAGGTGTCTAATTCTTGTATCAAAGTTACAGGTGAATATTCCATTCACCTGTGCAGAATAAAAAAAACTTCACTCAAGGAGATTATTCTTTCAAAAATAGGCCTGGGAAACCTCAAATCACTCTCTAAAGGTGCATATTAGCTGACCACAACTCTGTTGATTCTGCCTTTAATAGTAATATATCTACCATCTTATCAGTTACTGCTTATATTATTTCATTCAAAACTGACATGGTTAGATATTAACATAATAACCCTCTCTGCCATTCTTACATGAACTGTAAAATTACTCATTTTTTCATCTTTTCATGTCCATTTCTCAACAAGTGTGTTTCTTGAAGAGCTTTTATCAGAGTTCATTTTAACTTATACATCTAACCTCTATGCGATTAATGATTAATGAATCCTTCATAAAGACTTCAAGAAACGCTGCTGATTATGCTTAATGTATTGAAAATTAATTTTCTCAGCTGTCAATTTCCCAACACCCTTACACTGGTTTTAATAATATTGTTTAACAAGTAATTGCTTAGTGTTGCACTTCTTATAAAGTTCAGGGATAGACTGAAGAAAAGACTTTTTAAAACTGAAGCAGCAATTGAGATGTCATTGATTTTCATCCTTGGTAGGAGTAAAGTGTCAATGATGACTGGATTCTACAAATCCCAAGTATGTAGCAGCCTTTCGGCTAAGGAAAGAAAACCGAATCCATTCTTTCAGAGATTACGTGACTTGATTGTTCTTACAGGGTCAGGTTTGTTCTTCGTGATTTTCAAATTTGAGTAAAAACTTGATGTTTTCACAAAAATCTATTCCTGGCATTGATTGGTTGAAATTCCATGAGCAGATCAACTCCAACACATGCTTCACTTCACTGTCTCTTTCCTCAATGTTAGATTCTACACTCCTTACTTTGCTCTAACCGTCACCCACAACTACTTTCCTTCTTTTTTTCCTGTTTATCCCTTCTCAACAATCCTTTTTTCTTCTATCTTGAGTTCAATCTATATTAATTAACCTGGTGAGAATCCCCCTGTCTGCTTCCAAACTCTAAAAGTCACATTTGTATTTGAAGGATTAACCATGAGCATTATAAAGGACCCTGAGAGAAGGAGAAGCATGCAACAAACAGCAACTTCTGGAACAAGTGGAAGGATGGTGTCTGGGGTAAATAGTGACACTGAGTCAGAAAAGGGGGCTGCCATTTGCAGAAAATGTGCAAACAGTTTTGTTCAATATGAACAGCTTTGGAAATGTGGCCACAGTATTGTGCCACTAAGGAGCGTTGCCACAGTTATGCTCTATCACCACTGCTCAAGGAGGTGAAGGTGAGAAATCAAGGTCCAAGGTTTTATTTACTTACAGCATCTCTGTTTGATATTAAAATCCGTTAGATGATCCTAAACATGCAAGTGTGACAAAAGAGCAAAAAGGGGGCAAATACGTTTTTACAATCTATTAGAAACTTCTCTTATTTGACATCCGTGTATTATTTCTGCAATAGAGACTTTACAGGCATGCATGAAACAGTAATTCAAAAACAAGTCATACATAGATGGGAGCATAGATAATACAAATGGGAAGCAACTTGGAGGAATAAATCACGATAAGCAGATGAGGAAATGTGGATTAAATTGTTTTAAGATCACGAGGTTCATGAATTTAATGTGGCCTTAAAGGAATTTGCAAAAAAAGGACACCAAGTTTTGATGAAATTGGATTGAATTAAATTAGCCTTTTGGGTTGCTACATTTCTATGGTCTGTTAACTAATTAAGTTGATAAATGTATTGATATCAGTTGATTTTGTTTTATCAGTTGATTTATGTGATTTTATTGGCTATAAATATTATTACTTTGACAAGTGTTTTGGAATTGCATGTGTGGAAAAATGATCTAGAAGTTTGACAGAGCATAAAGAGAACCAAAAACAATAGAAGTGACTTTCATTAGAACAGTATGAAAAAGTTCTACATGTTTTGGTGATGTGGAAAGTTAGCATTTTAGAGGAAGTTTTAAAAAGTATGAAAAGATTTGGGGAAAAGATATGACTTTTAATGAATTTACCAATCTGTAGCTAGTTTCTATGTTGGACCATGTTCTGGATTAGAAGGATCGGGTTACCGTTAAAAACAATCAAGCAATGCACAATGCTGGTGACATATGCTCATCATCTGGATTAATGCCATTAAATGTGAGCCTCACAACAGGACCGGGAGCTTATTTTCATGGACGAATGATCATTCAGAAATCCACTTTAAAGCACAATTCTTGATTTTGATCCACTTTAAAGCACATCAAAATCAAGAATTGTTGGTTTACTGCCACAAACTGGACTTTGAAACATAAATGAGACATTTTCGAAATGGTCGAGCTCTATGCCATGTCAGAGTCTTACAGTTTGTCGCATCAAAATTTGGTTTGATTGGAATCATTCTTCCACTGGAACACCCAATGGTAACCATTTGATTCTGTTTCATTTGACCAAAGATTAGAAGGCATGTGAATGTTGATTGAGGAGCAAGTGCTTATTTTTTGTTGGGCTTCCAGGTCATCGTAATGTAAAACCTCCTTGTAACGTACAGGAACACAACAAGGGTTCCGTCAGGTTTTAGGCAGGTTGGGGATTTGGTGGTTCCTGGGTTTTTCTGAAAATCCTACCTAATTTTCTCTCTTCTGACAGGAGCTTTGAACTTGAACAGATCAATGAACCCAAGAAAACACCAAAACAGATTTAGAGATGGACACAACAGACTTCAGAAACAGAACAATGGAGAAAATTGATCGACTGAGTCAAATAAACACAACCACTTACATCAAGACGAGTTGGAGAATATGTCGCAAAGATTACGTTAGAAGCTTATTACAACCAAAAGTATTTAGTTGAGGTGAAATCATCTTTGGACATTTCAACTAAAAATATTGTCACATTCAATAAATCTGAATATGCCTTCAGGTGATGATTGCTTGTCAGAATAAAAGCACCTCTAGGACTTCTTCCTAAGTGCTTATGCTGAAAGCTTCTAAACAATGGTATGAAATAGTCAGCTTGTCTAACTTTTCTTAATGTACCATTTGATCAAATCGTTCCAGTGATAGTTGTTGGGTGTAATTTAAAAATGATTCTGAATGCCTCATAGAAGATGAGTCTAGGCTTATGCAAAAAGTGATGTTTTTTACAGAGCTTAAACACACAACATGATGCAATGATTAGATTTCCAGATAGAATCTTTATTAACAAGGGAATTTCCTGCCAAACTTTTGGTGGAGACAAAATGACTCTGATCCACGCTGCTGGCTGCATAACACTGACACAAAAACTGGTTAATACCATTGTCTGTGACACAGTGGTGTTTGGCACCGTGTGTGTTTGTACTCCTGCTCGTGTGTGTGCATAGTTCACTGATCTCAACATGTGAAGGTTTCTGCATGCTTCTGCATGCGCATATCCACGGCGCTGGGCTGCATTTAAGTGAGTGAAAGCATTAAAGAGGCTGTTGGGGAGCCCGGCTCGCTCATTGCCGGCGATAATGAGGATGTTTTCTATCTTCAGTTCAATCAGCGCACCCAGCTCTCTGAGACGAGGGAGAGCCTAGCAGATGCACGGCACGTAGCAGATGTGTGCTATTGGAGAGACATCTGAAAGTACAACTCCAGTCTTTTTTTTTTTCCTTTTCTTTTCTTTTCTTTTTTTTTTTTTTTACAACATTGTGCGCTGCTGTTTAGATGCCTGCGATTTCCTGGCGCAGAGCGACAGCGACAACAGCAACGTGGGAGAACTAGCAAAGGAAAACAAGAAGAGAAAAAAAGAAAAAGGGAAGAAAACCTTTGGCAGGAGTCTTGTGTTTGAAGTCATTTGGAGGGAGATGACATGCAAAATTAGAGAGTAGCGTTTCGCCCTCTCCACTTGACTAGACATTAAACGCAACAAGGAGAATTTTTCTTCCTTGGTAAAGATAAAGTGCAGCCCCCACACCCCTAACTCCCAAAAACACAGATTACCTTGTCTGCTTGTTTTCAGGCTGTTTGATTAACAGGTGCAAGTTTTCAGCCATTCAGTTATGACTTTTCAAAGAATAACTTTTCTCTTCAACTTTTTTTTTTTAAAAGTCCTTGGACAAAAACACTGAGTTAGAAAAAGGCAGAAACAGAATATCTAAAATAATTTACTGTTTAGTTTCAATTGTATTGTTTCCTACTGGAGAAGCTGCTGTCAGACTGGATTTTACCGGGGTCATACAAACAAGACAGATAAAATAGCAATTAGCTATAAAAATAAGATGCTTACTTTTGTTTTTTTGCAATTGAGTCTAATAGTTTTCACTTGTTTAAGTGCAGTGACAACCAAAAACCATTACATTATTAAATGTCTGCTGTTCCTCAGCAGGCAAATATCTACGACTCCAACTGCTTCAGCTCAAAGTTAAAACAGGAGAAGGGTTTGTGCTAATTTAGATTTTGTGTAGGTGAACGCTTAGTGGAGCCTTCCTCGCTCGCATACATTTATTTGTGTCTTTGAGGCCGATGCATTGTGCGAGCGTCTATAGTGCGAGGCTGATGGAGAGAGAGAGGGAGTTTTATTGTTGTGCCCACGGGAGCAGATGTCACTGGCACTTGCTCAATACTTTCTCTCATTCTGTCTGTTTGCTCCCTTGCTGAGTCGCTCCGTATCTCTCCATCTCTCGGTCTGTTTGTCTTTCTGTCCCTGCGCTTTTTTGCGCTGACCAGATGGAGGGATGCTCCACTCCAAACCTTTTCCCCCCGTTTCGGGATCACGACGAATCTCTGTTATGTGATCCAGCATGAGATTTCCTCCCCGTTTCTGGCCATAAATTGCTCAATCTACCTCGTTCTCGGTGTCCTTCTCCCCCCCCCAGCAACCCCAACCCCACCAGCCCCCCGACAAAGCCAGACAAAGGCCTTTCATTTCTCCATGGCTGCTTGTCCTCCGCATGTTTGTACTGTACCGAACTAGGCTCCCTCTCTCATTGTATTCCCTCCCTGTGTTTCCAAAGAAGGTGTCTAGGGGCCATGGGGCCCCCGCTTGGAGACTTTCTCTCTCTCTCTCTCTGTGTGAGGAAGCTGGCAGGGGTGGGAATGGTCTGTGTTGTGAGTGAGCGAACGAACGAGGGGAGGAAGAAAGAGTAAAAGCGACAGAGTATATTATTTCATTAAGTGCTTTGGAGCTTGGCGGCGATTGGGGAGTAAAACCTTGCAGCTCTGTGTGTGACAAGGGCACGACCCCCCACAACCTGGGAACTCTACCCACACATTGCGCCGCTTTCATCTGATACTAGGGGGTGTGTGAGAGCTCTCAGTCACTTGGTTCTGAGAAGGCTAAGCCTTTTTTTTTTTTAGCCAGGGCCTGCTGAACGGAGGAAAGGTGGCAAGGATGATGAAGAGAGGAGGGATGGAGTGAAGGTAAAGGGATGATGGGGGTAGGTGAGCAGAGGACATGGGGAGGGGGGCTTGCTTTGCCCTCGGTAAGACAGAATTGGGCATTGTCGCCAAGCGGAGTGAAGCAGAGCTGGCCCATTCTGTTGATCTGAGCAGGATCCCGGAGAAAACAAAACTGCATTGTTCCCCGCAGATGGAAGCCAGTGTCTCCTGGGTAACAGCATTAATCTCCTCTTTTCTCCTGCTTCCTCTCTTGTCGGGGGCCATAATCGGTGGGCTCCTTTCAGCAGCCGAGCCAGCCTCAAAGCCCGGGCTCCTAACTAGCCTCCTAATTAGCTGCAATTACAATGAAGACAACATGATGAGATAATAGAAATTTGCAAAATAATGACATACCACGGGAAAATATTCCTCCTCCCCAAGCACCGTTCTTTTTCCCTCCAGGAGGAGCACAATGGAGAGCCGGGGCCCTTTTCTGAAAGCGGGGAGCTCAGAAAAAATGGTGGCGCATTATGTGGCATAGAACCCTATTGTCTGCCTTCTGGTTGCTTCAATCAACAGGCCATTGTCTGGCTGCTTAAATCAAAATGACTCAAATACGGGCGCCGTAATGATGCCCTCTCAGCACTGCATACTGAACACAGAGATAGATTGAGGGAGAAGGAGAGGAGAGAAGAAGAGAACAGAGGAGAAGAGCTAATCATGGAGCATGAAACAGCCGGTTAAATAGCTAATATTTGTCAAATATCCCCAATGAGTGAAGCTCGATATGATCGGAATGTCATTGGTATTGTCTACTAAATGCTTTAAAATGAAATGTCAGCATCACCCAAGACTCAGACGGTAAACGTTAACAGAGTTGGGGGGTTTTATGGGTTGACTGCTACTTATCAACTATCTGTGATAAATTAAGTCTTGGAAAGCAGATGGGAAGAAGTAAATATATCCACTTATAAGATGATAGCAAAGTATCTTTGTCCATTATTTTCTGTTTGTTCTGTTTTTCATACATAGGTATAAAGACATTTCGAAATTAAATAAAAGTGCAAGTGAGGTAGTGTGGATAAGGGGGGGAAGAGGAATCCACGGATAAATCAGGGAGATGGAGGTAAACAGCAGGTGGTAGTCATGCACAGAGCAACATCTTTAGCAATTCTAATAACCAAGAACAAGAAACTGTTTTCTGTTAATCTTCTTTTCTGTATCTTTTATTAAAAACTACGTACATTTTCTTAAATTTTTTCTTTTTCTTTATAAATCTAAGCTAACGAGCAGTTAGCTTTTCTCTCATCTGTCCTCAGGCTTAGTGCTTGTTACCAGATAGCCAGGCTGACATATTGAACGAAAAGACAGACAGCATGTGGACAGAGAGGCAGAGAAGGGAAGGTTAGGAATCTGGAGGAAATATAAGTGTTATGTGATCTTTTGAATTTAATTTGTAACGCAGCTATCACACATCTTAATATCTTTATTAGGATTTTATGTGATAAACACAAATAATTGTGAAGTAATCATTTTTTAGTCATGCTAAAAAAAAAAATACATGGCATTCATTTAGGTTCAGCTCTATTTATTAGGAAGTCTTCGGACTCTTGTTGAGAGCGCCTGAAAACATTGATTTTTAAGTTTTGTTCACATTCTTCAGTTTGAACAGTGACGGCCATCTTAAGATCTAAAACACAATGCTTGTGTCCAATTTTTCACACTCCAACCAGATTTATACATGATCTGAGTCAGCTCCCGCAGAGTAACTGCAGCCCTCTAGGCTGCTTCTCCGAACAATGTCTAAGTTTAAACAAAGTGATTGTTTGGTAAGTCTGTAGTTGTTCCATATTCTTTCCGCTTTCATGATCAGATCTTTCGGTGGCCCTGAGGTGCAAACCACTTCAGCAAATTGAAAGCACAATTACAAACTACAAAAGCGCTACAACATGAACGAAAGCGCTACAACATGAACGAAATGGAAGAGGTATGTCCCAGTGGGAGACCTAAGAAATCGCTGATTGGACTACAGCTCGTTTTTACTTTTGAACCAGAAGTTATTCTGGCTTTAACGTGTTTTTTAAAAACATGAGTGTTCTCGGTGTTCCAAATGCTTTCGTTCATGTTGCAGCGCTTTCATTAATGTTGTAGTGCTTTTGTAATTTGTAATTGTGCTTTCAATTTGCTGAAGTGGTTTGCACCTGAGGGCCACCGTAGATCTTGGGATATTGCTCTATAACCCAGCACTACATTACAGCTATGTTTGTCTATAGTGATCTTTGTCTTAATGATGTTGTTTATGTACTAATGTCCTCTAACCAGCCAGTAAGAACAGCTCATTTAAATTATACACCTGTTTATTGACAAATGAGTGTTTCTTTTAATCATTATTACATAAAAAAAACCTTATGAAAACCATAAGTCATTTATTTTCACATTGCAATTATACAAAAAATTTTCTTAGGACTTTACATGATAGACCAACTAATATGCCTTGCTTTAACTATGCAACATGAAGTATGAATAACTTTGCGAGGCAGAGTAAATAACACTATCTGAATGTAAATCCGGTCTGTAATCTAATCTGAAAGGATTTAAGGGTGAAGCATTGGGAATTTTGGATGTATTGGGAGAAATAAACATGAATAACTAGAGGCCATCTTGATATGAACAACAAAGAAGTTGAAGTTTCAACTCTGTTTCATAAAGCTGAACAATAAATAGGTACATATTGATCTAAAAATGTACGTATAATCCTCTTTAAAACATTTATAGATGTCTGTATTGGGGTGCTGGAGCTGGACTAGATTGACCACCCTCCCTTACCCAAAGCACAGAGGACTCCCATGGAGTAATTAGCTTGTGTCAGATAAGTTGACAAGCTCGTTAACACGCCGCATCATCTGATATGGCCGCCTTTGTTTTTGTAGGCTTCTGAGAGGAAGTTAGCAGTCTAATTAGCATAATTACAACTGCAGATTTATATGGGCGTAATTAGCGAGCAGCTTTCTGCATGTTGTGATCTGATGGAGACATGCTGCTGCAGAGGAAGAAGCTGGAGATTCCCGTACATCGTGCTCAAACACACAAACCTTCACTACACGAAGGGTGGAAGCAGCCATGGCCTTCTGTCTACTCGAAAGATAACACAGCGGCTGATATTTCAGAGTTCATTCTCATAAGGCGATCTCAATGTTAGATGACTTTTCATTCTAGGTAACTGCACTTCTATTATGTTAAAAAACAATCATTGTAAAAGATAAAGCCTTTTTCATGCCTAAATCTAAAGAGAATCGAAGCAAGGAACACATGCATGCAAAACAATCTTCAATATAAACACACACACCCTCACACCCACTGCATAAACTTATGCTAAAAGGTGTGAAAATGAAAGGACGGGAGCAAACATGCGACGCAGAGGCATGACCCGCCCGACAAGTTGGCCTTAATTACAGCAGACATTCACAGTAGGGCGGTGAATTAGTGCAGTTACCTCTCATTGCTACTGTAAAACCCCAGGGATAGTAGATTAACAGACACACACACACACACACCATGAAAATGTGGAGACACACAAAGTGCAGGGTGCCGTCAGGCGGTTTTAGCAGCTTCTTAGGTGACATGAGGTGAAGTAAGGGTCAAAATTAATCACTGTGGCAAACCAGCACCCACAACAATGTGCAAAACGTCATCATAAGCTGACTGGGAGAGTCCTGGTGCCTCGAGAGCCTTGAAAGTCTTTTGTGAGTCTTTTCACGCCGGTTAATTTGTCAAATGCACCCGTGCTTGTAGCTAAGGAGACACCCTCATTTGTTATCTACACCTTTCTTTTAGGGAGGAAAGAGTTCTTTCTAAGTTAAAAGCAAAACTCAAAAACAAAACACATTTAAAAAAAATCTATGGCAGGACATAATTGGTTCTGATTATTACATAAAATGAAGTTCTTACATTGACCCAGGCTTTTCTAAGTTGACTAATTTTCAGAACATTCTCCTCCAAATAAAATTCCAAACTTTGATCTGTGTAAGCTTAGGTGATTTAGATCATTTATACCTCGGCTCTGCTCTAATGTTTCAATTATTTAGTTTACGATTCATTGTAGCTTATTATTTTTATGTCATAGATCCCACATATAAGTTAATTTAATCTTTAATTTTATCTTCTTACCTAAAGCTGCTGTATTACTTTGTATTTTGATTTGGTTTGGTTCCGATCTGTGACAGATCCGGTCACAACTCAGCTGTTCATCGCTGTCTGCAGGCTATGAACAGATAGATATTTATATCAAATCACTGGCTTCCAAATCGGGTAAAGGGTACATATTTTATTGATTGAAAGAAGTGGCTGAACACCATTTGTCAACATGTGAGAAATTCATTGCTGCTTGTTGACATCGTCAGCACCTTTGCATCAACTAAGGTCATGCTACGCCTAAACGTTTAAGGAGCACAACTCTGAAGAGCTTGATCACAACAACAAAGCCCCAAAAGCTTTTTTGCAGAGATATGCAAAAATCCTGTATCTCTCTAAAGAGTAATGCACCACATTGATTGATTTTCTACACATGAATTACATAAATGCCAATATCCTGATAACAGGTGCATGGATTTGGTGCTGTTGTGGATTTGGCAGAGTGTGAGCACATGCATGTGTAAGTTGTAGATTGACTGCATTAATTAATGCAGTGCAGATGAGTCCCCTCTGAGCTGTCTAATTAGACATTAGCATGAAGATGTAATTACCTGAGAGGGCTCAACACGTTTCACTTAACTACTCTGCCTCCTGCATGAGAGACCGTGCAGGTAAGGCTCGTCCTTTGTGTATGTGAAAGTGTGTGTGTGTGTGTGTGTGCTACTGAAAATGTGTGTAGTAAATATATTGCTGAATGCGGGTACAGGTGTTTCTGTGTGGGACTGTTATTCAGAGGATCTAATCACTTTAATTCTAACATAACCCATTTTTATTTCTCTTGGGTTCATTTATTGCAGTTTCCTTTTTTCAGCACTGAAAAACAGAAGCTTGTACTTCTTTCCCTCTCCCTTTGAGCTTTAACCATCTCTCTCTTGTTTGGGTCGAAAGTGCATTAGGCAACTCTGAGCGAGCGACATGGGTTCGATTCTTGATCAATATCCACCACTCCACAGGCAAAAGAAGAAAGAAAGAAAAAAAATATAAAGCTCCCTGTTTTTTTTGTTGTTTTTTTTGGCCTCTCTTCCTCATAGAGACAAGGGGGAGGGAGGGGGAACAAAAGGAAAACAGATCTCTGACATCTGTTTACCAGCATCACCACAGCAACGGCCACTGCCAACCTTGACACTGGAGTTGCATTGTCTGGGACCCTGACATTAGGTAAATAAATTACACAACCTTTGGTGCAAACAGACACGCATGCTTTCTCTTTATCTTCTCCCTCTTTCACAAACACACACAAACAAAGGCAAATACTATTTTTTTTTTGCAACTTGAAAGAAAAAGGAAATCCAGAAAAGAATGCATAGCCGATGCAAACAAAAAGCCCTTTAGATACACAGACGTGCTCGACATGTCAGTGGTCCACTCACACCGAGAATTAGCTCAAATACTATAATTTGCCATTTCCTCTGATAAAAACAGACTATTAAGCTGAACCGAGAGGACACTGTCGATACAAGACAACAGATTGCGAGAACCCCTTGAACTCCGAAGCCGCCTGCAACAAAACCTCTCGGAGCACCAGGAGGAAATCTATGGGCTGCTACAAGCATTGTCTTCTTATCTGTAGAAGGGTCTGTCCGCTTTCAATGAGGATCAATAATGCTATTGCATTAGCATGTCTGAAGGAACAACAGACAGACAGGCTGGAGGAGAGCAGCTAGAGACCTTTGAACAACGTTCTAATTACATTTACACCGTCTTATCGTACTGACAAGTCCTAACTGAAAACTTTTAATATACTACAAAATACTTTCTGATAGAGCTCCTACCTCTTTACTATTTGGTTTGTTTTGTACCCATTTCTTCTGCGTGCAAAAAGGAGACCAGCAGCATTTTAAACCAACAATGCGTCAATTCATAAACTTTATGAGGTTGTTTGGCTCCCCCTTTTACAGCCAATGTTTTCAAGAAGTTTTATATCGTCTATTTATAGGCTGTCGCAAGGAAATGTGACTGTGTGACTCCATTTAAAACACTCTGATGTGAGATGAGTAGCCAAACATTTTGAGAAAAAGAAGCATTTATACTAGAGTAAAAAGAGCATTTAGTACTAACGCTACTCAAGTACTAAGTAACTGATCACGACATCTGATTTAATATTTTAAAATTATGTCAAACATAAAAAAAAGTGTTATCATTAAGTTCTGGTGATTTAAAGACTAGAATAATTAAATAAATGAAATGGTTACCAAACAGACTTATGAAAGTGGGTTTAGAAAGATGATGTTAATTCAAGCTGGAGATCAGCAGTCTGTTATTTGCAAACAGAGCCGTTTTACTTTTGACTTCAGTAAATAAAGACTTGGAGTAGGGCAGCATGACATTAGAAAATTGGATTGTGACCGTATTGTTTTTGGCATTCTCTGAGGTCTTTAGCTTCTCGGTCACCGTCATCTACCTGGTAAACTACTGTATAGCAGTGAGACTCCAGAAGGGCGAATACCTTATTAAAAATAGGAACCAATAAACAGTGCATTCCAGTCTTTTGCAATATTAATAAGGTGCATGCTGATATTGTCTTGATATATTGTGGAACCAATGCTTTAGGGATGTAAAGATTCCTCAAATGATTCGAGTACCTCGATCACAAAAATTTGTTGAGGCAAATTATGTGTCTTGAAGCTTTGTTAAATTATGTTTTATTTAGCGGCAGGAGATTATTTGTGTTGCGCATTGCTCTCACTTCCGCCTACAAGTTGTTGACGAATGCTAAGTGTTAGCAGCATAGCATCCAATTTTCAAGTTTGGTCTGGGGGGATTTCACTGATTGATGATAATGTCCGGGTTTTTTCTGGGGACCAATCAGAATCCTTAAAATGACCGGCATGATCCCTGGAGTATGACAGCCTTTCTCCTCCTGGAGCTGCTGCCTGGTGGCTGGTTTAGCGCGAACGGCGGGGAAGAGCGCAGCAGGTGTATTTATACAGGTAGAGTGGATAAATGGAACAGAGTGGGCTGCTGTGCTGTAGTTGAGGCTTAATGTAAGTGTAGCTTTACAGACAAACCGGAAATTAAATGTCATATCATCCTGGTCGCAACAAATGGGTGGCAGAAAACATCATGGCTGTACCACAGTTGTTCTGCATATCAACAGCATAAAAACATGTTAAGATTCTAATATAAGAGCAAACAGAGTTTATTTATTACCTTCCCAGCTCAACAAGTACAAGATGAGTTGGTTAAAAAGTTCTGATCCAATAACAGAGTTCAAAGATTACTAACAATATCATGTAAGAAGAAAGAGGCTGTTAATGGAATCAGGGAGCAGCTTAACATGTGAATGAGAACAATAATGACGACACAAAGAAGAGATAAATCCATTGTAAGTGCTTTGGAATTATGTCGGCTCAGTGGATTATAAGAGGCCTTGATCCAGCGCGAGTTGGAAAACACAGCGCCTATTCTTACACGTTTTCACACAGAGAAACGCACACAAATACCAACACATTATGCCAAGTCAGAAACATGCAAACATTAACAGACGATAATACAAAAACACATGCGGGCCCAAATGTAAACTACACAACTGCACACTCACGGAGGCACAAACATCAAACCTCAATATCTACTCATGCTGGCAGATAATTGAATTAATTCACCCGAGGAACAACTTCGCAGATTAGTGACTAAACTTTTCAATAATAAGAAAAAACTCAGCCACGCGTGATAATTACATTTGTTTCAAATGAGGGCAGACGTCAAAATGTATCATGCGTTGCCACGTGTCCACAGTTTAACCCACATGCTTGCATGCACACACACACACACACACACACACACACACACACACACACGCACACACGCACACACACACACACACACACACACACACAAACACACACCTCCCCGAATTGATTGAGAGACAATAAAAATTCTGACTTGGAACAGAATGAGTAATACGGACACAGGCTCAGTGTCAATCCTGACTAAGGGAAACCAGTGAGTAGAATACATCCAAATATTTGCCCATATTTTCCTTGCAAATACATAAAAAGTATGTAATAAGATTTTTTAAAAGCTATATATAAAAAAAAAAGCTCCACTAGCCTGAACAAATGTTGCACCTAGACTGCCAGTTTGGAGCTTTAATATTAAATTAGCAAAATCAACCAATGGTAATCACTATCTATTTTTGAAGTCACAACATCTTTAAAATGCACATGACTCAAGAAACATAATGGAGCACAGTGCAGCCATACAGCAACCTTACTACTCCCATTCCATTTTTATGTATTACATAAATTACTAAGGAGAATAAAAAGTGTCATTTTATTTAACCCGTGAAAATTTACATCAAAATATGCCTCAAAAAGTGTTCTGTTCCCTGCACTCAGTCTGCAACTACAGCCCAAAGGGAGGGAGATAAAAGCTAGAATTTATTGATGTAATATTTCATAGGACAAGTTCATGACTTGGATTTTTTAAGCAACAAAAACATGTTATAGTTAGTGCCTAGTGGTGAATAGTTTGTGTTATAATTTTCCACTTTTATCAGTGAATTTTTTGACTCGCATAATCCGGCTTAGACGCCTTCATTTCAGTGTTTTGGTGGCAAGTCTGAAATTGTTTCAGATCAAACGTCTTTCATTTATATCAAGACATTTTCCCATGTTATATGTAAAAAAAAAAAAAAATCTACCAGTGGAACTAGCATTTTTTAAAGTCAATATCAAGAAATTATTGACTTTAAACAAGCTTACTGAAAAGTAACTTGTAAGTTAGTTTTGTATTGTTTCAAGTGTACTAAGATATTTGCAGTAGAAACTAGAACAAAAATACTTGGTAAATTTTGTATTTTTGCTATGAAAGAAAACTCACTGTTTCATTTAAAAATGTAAATGTCTAGAGGAAGATGAGATTTTGTAATGATAAAGTATCCCGATATTTATCATCAATGGCAATGCCCTATAGTGCTATTAGCATGTGACTTGATCTGATTGAGTGTAAATTATTTTGTGTCCCAGTGAAAGAAGGTGGTGTAATCTTAAGATATATATATATATATATATATATATATATATATATATATATATATATAGTGTGTATATATATATATATATACAGATGTGAGTGGGTCTCTTTGTGGGCACGAACTACACCGACACGGCTGTCT
>CAEFZX010002798.1:0-28135 GCA_903066825.1 Alfaro cultratus | reverse complement strand
ACACTGTTTTACTTTTCATTATTTTCAGATATTATTTATATATATATATATATATATATATATATATATATATATATATATATGAGAAAACTGTGTTTATCTTTACTTTAGGTTGTTGCCACGGACGCAGACAGCCCTGAGTTTGGTGCTCTGCTCTACTCCCTGTCGGATGGATTTGACAGTCAGGAAAGTCATCCTCTTTTCCAAATCAATCCACACACAGGGGAGCTGTGTGTCTCTCAGGATATCGATCGGGACGACGGGATGAGTGTCCATGACATTTTGATCAAAGCTGAAGATCCAGTGAGTGGAATCATTACCATGATTGTGAGATGATGTCAAAGTTTTCTTAAATCTTCTTAGTTGTAACTCTTTTTGTTTCTCGTTCAGGGAGGCCTGAGGGCTCAAGCATATGTTCATATTGAGATACAAGACTTAAATGACAACCGTCCAGTGTTCAGCCCTGAGGAGTACACTGTGAGCGTCAGCAGCCACGCACCGCCTGGTACCGAGGTTGTCAACGTTATCGCTACAGACCAGGACTCCGGCCGGTTCGGACAGATTACCTACGAAATTCATCCAGGAGACATGTCCAGTTTGTTTACACTGGATAGACACACAGGTGGAGTGTATTTATATATTACAACTGTAAAACTATACTTCATTAGTTTTGACTGTAGTTTTGACACCCACCTCTGTCATCACTACACTGTTCACCAGTTCATACCGGAAACGGTTTTAAAATCATTGACGGCAGTATTGAATGAACAAGTTATTTTTAATCTCAGGTTTACTCTATTATCAATCCACCAGCCAAGTTCAATGTCAACAAGGGGACCAATCCTCTCATAAAGTCGCTATTGAACAATATGTTTGTTACTTAAATCTTGTTTATTGCTTAAAAAAAACACCTTTACTTAAATGGGCACTTTTATTGTGCTTTATGCTTCATTTTCAATAGATATAGTTTTGTTTCTGATTATTTAATCCAGCATTAGGAGCAACATCAACATCTTAGCTCAACATTTTATGTTTATTTAATATTTTTATTTTGTTGAGCACTTTACAGATTTATCTAAAATAAATTATTTCAAATGAATTCCCACCTCACCTTATAAAGCTTGTTCTTCTAAGAAGCTCCTTTATTAACTCTGGGTTGCATATAAAATGTTATCAGAATGGCTTTTAAGCTTGATTTGTTGCACAGATTCACTTGTGTTTATGTAGCCTGTTTGAGTGTCAGTTGTTTTCAGGGATAAACGCCTTGTTAGCTGCTCTAAATCCCCAAGATATGATTCCAAGTGTCACCACTCAGCAGGGGTGGAGCACAAAGCTTAAAAGCTTTGGATCCCAGTGTGGCCAGGGGTAAAACCAGGTCTATGCACAGCTACAACAGAATTCAAAGGTTGTGAAAAATTAAACTTGTGTTTAACAATGCTCTAAATGCCATTTTCTAACCTGAAGCGGTTGTTTTGACTATTATTCAGAGAGCTAGATTAAAGAAATAAAAAAACAACTAGATAAATCTGTTATTTTTGCATCATCCTGGTTATATGAAAATACTAAGCAAACGCTACCTGATTTATTTCTAATTTTTTTTGTAGGAATGCTCTTTATAAACTCTTCTCTGACACACTTGGGTGCAGCCAGCATGAAGCTCTTAATAACAGCGCAGGATGGAGATGGCTTGTCTTCAGCCAGACCTGCAGAGGTCACAATCAACGTTGTCCAAAGTGGTCAGAATCCAGCGATGTTCCAGAGGTCGCGCTACGCCTTCACAGTGCCTGAAGACGCACCGCTGGGAACATCTGTGGGAACAGTGGAGGCCATCAACCTGAGCGGTGAGTGGAGAAGGAAGCACAAGGTGTCTGTAAGCAGTAGTAATCAGATTACACTTACTTTACTGCATTCTGAAAATCCAATTACACATACTGGACAGCAGTATTGCACTGCCTTTAGTGTTAATTTCGTCTGCGATTTGCATCTTATTCTCCATGATTTATGAATAAAACGGACATGAATAGTATCTGCACCAAGCTGAGCTGAACTGCTCAGGCTTTGGGTGTTTTTCTCCTGATGTGTGTACAAGCACTCACATGTCACAATATATCTGGAGCAGAAGTATGAACTAATATTATAAATCTAAGTGATTGTTCAGTTAACACTGTGACTTACATTGTTTTTATATAGATTAAGCAAAAATAAATTAAGCTTAGCTGCCTTCCTGAACCCAAACACCTCAGTGTTAAAGAGGCTGTAGTATGTAAAATGTAACTTTTTTTAACTTTACGTCATTGATTCTTTTATGCATGTTTGAGAAATCTTTTAATCTCCACAGCCACCATTCGACTGCGCAAAACGCCTCGCTCCCACTCAGCTCCTACAGACTAGCTAGCAGAAATTAGCCAACACCTGGTGGAACTGTGCATCAGTTGAGGTCATTATAGGAGCTACTTCTCAGAAGGCGGAGTTTCAGAAAGAGAGTTTTTAAAGAGACAGAAGCCCAATTGACCCAGCTCAATAATAACTACTGACGTTAACATAGTTACTTGATTGGGCTATAAAACAACACTATGTGCCTGGAAAACACATAATACTGCCCCTTTAATAATCTAAACTGTCCAAATGAATACAATATGCACATGCTTAAAATGTCTGGTACAACTGTTTTGCTGACAATGTATTTTTAAAACTACATGGAAAAAATACAGTACAATCAAATCAAAACGTAAAGCAAACCTTATTACACACACACAAAAACAGCAAAGCAAAATAATTAAGCATCATGCTACAACTCTGAGGAGAGGTTCAGTTGGACATCATTTGGTTCTTCTACAGACCAGTAATGAGCAAACTGATTTTACTGGGTTTGTTCCCTCTGGTGCCGCCCTACACCCACCAGCTCCTCTAATCATTTACACACCATGAGTAGTAAAGATGGCACTTTGTGATCTAGTAGTGATTTCTGGAAAACATTAATTTAGTTTTGTTCATCTCACGAGTCAGCTTTAACCAACGCAGTGATCCCTGCAGCAGGAGGCTCAGCCTGGGTTTTCTTCTGTCACCATTCAGGGAACCAGACTGGGTTTCTGGACCTGTGGTTCTGGACCCTGAGACTCTCCACTTTGTGAATAAGGAATTCTTGACACGTCTGTTGATCCTCAGATACCAGCTGCTCAGCTCAGATACTTCTGGTTCTGGCATTGGACGTCTGATGGTTCCTCTCCTCGGCATCGAGAACCAAAGTGTGAAACAATTTGAAAATGTTGTCTTGCTAATTTAGTTTTACTGCAGGTGGAAGCAGGAAAAACTGTTTGCTGGAAATTTAAAGATTAGACGTTGAAAGAAATATTATGCAACTAAGTTTTTAAATGAATTAGACTTTTCTTTGATTCTGATTGGGTTCTCCTTGTGGTTCTTGTTCTGAGTTAATCTATTAGCATATCACATTTAGTGTGAGTCAGCACTGCTAGTCAGGCTCAGAGAAACTGCCCAGTGCCTATTCCCAATAGAGAGCTGTTAGGAGCAAAATATGTTCCACTATTTTTAAAATGCTGTGCTTTTGGGGATTACACAGAGAAAAAGAGAGATAAAATTCCAACTGAAATAGTACTGACTGGCGGTAGTTTGGTCTTTGAAGTTTATCAAGATCCACTGAAATATCCCATTAAGGAAAAGAGAAGTTTGCATTCATTTCAGAAAGCAATTCCAGAAGCATTGTCAGCGGGATTAAAAATGATACAAACACCAACAGGGGAAATGAAAAATCAAGCAAAATGAATAAATAATAATAACAACCATGATTTCACTGAAATAAGTAAGAGCACACTGAACTAAATGTGATTTACAATTGTTAAGGCAAACAAATAAACAACAAACCCGGAAAAACCCAAAACAACTGAAGATCCTGATTGTATAAAACTAAAAATAGTCCATTTGAAGGGCAATTTTGGAAGGTGACACAAAATGGGATTAGACATGATTTGTCTTGTTTGTGACAAAAACAATTTCAGAGATATCAGTCGAATTGACATCCAGAATAAAAACAGGAGTGAGAAATTTCTATTGTTTTCTTTGATCATACATACATCAAATCCACATTATTTACCATGACTGATAATAATATTATTATGAACATGCAGTTATTGAACAGCTTATTATGTAGGATGTTTTTGCTCTGTTTTATAAACATGCATGTTTGAAGGTTTCCAGGATTATTCTTACATAGACATTCTGCTCCACACGACTCATTAGTTAAAGCACTCGGCCACACACACCAGACAGTCATATAAGGCTCTCTAATCAACTTACAGACTAACACTTCAGTCTAAAGTAGAAACAGCAGGGGCCGGCCAGTGTTAAGCTCTATGCTTGTTTCACTAGGTTGTAACTGAGGTTGAGATGCAACACACACACTGAGGAGAGGATTGAGATTATTGGGATTTTCTGACCTTTAATGTAATTAATGTACTGTGTATGTGTGTGTGTGTGTGTGTGTGTGTGTGTGTGTGTGCGTGTGTGTGTGTGCGCGTGCGTGTGTGTGTGTGTGTGTGTGTCTTCCTGTGTGTGTGAGAGAGCTTACACTTGTTACACTTTAAAGGCCATTTCCTTGTGCTGTGCTGTTTTGGGGTCATAGGTCAGGTTTAAGGCTAAGGCGTGAGTTGAGTTTAGGTTAGTTTTCGGGTAATTGGTAATGGCTAGTTTTACGGTAAAGGTCAGTGTTAGGCTATAGAAATGAATTAGTCTTTGTAAAGATGATGAAACATAATGTGTTTATATTCATAAGAAGTATGAATCCATGTTGGTGATCCGGTTCTACAGAGTTTGTTTCTCGCAACATGTGACATAATTTTTTTCTGTAAATAGTATCCGGTTGACCTCAGTCAGACGTCTCTTATTTCAATTACAATTTTATGACAGATTTTGTTTGACATTATAAAATGCACTAGTACTTTAATACCTACCCCCATAGGGTTTTTTTTTGTTATTTTTATTGTATTTTTTTCTTTTATGACATTGTATTATTATTTTTTGCATGTTGTGCGCAGGTCTGTGACTACAGACGGAAAGTAGCATCTTGCTACATTGCCATATTGTATTTGTGGCAATGTGGTACATGCATTACTATGCATTGTCCCATTCAAATAAAATCAGTTCAACTAAATACATTTTCTAAATTATTATGATCCTAAGTAGGTCGTTAGCAGGTATTTCAAAGGCTTTCTTTATATGGTGGCTGTTTTATTTTTCCTCTTTTTCTCACCAGTTGTTGTTGGCCAAGAAAGAATTTATAAATTCATCTAGAAATGGGAACATATTGTGTCTTTGCCACAGGTTGTTGGTAAAAACCCCCCCAAAAAAACAGGTCTGCTTCAATCCATTTTTTTGCAAAGCTGTCCGTTCTGTGCAGACACAACACTAATGCATCCCTTTCTCTTCAGGAGCCCTTTAAAACCTGAATAATTCATAGTTTAGAGTTTAGTAGCTTGACAAAAAATGGTCATGAAAAGTACTAAACAGAAATTTGTTGGGTATTTTTCATGTTGAAACTAAAAAAAAGTCTAGATAAAACTGCAAAGTGTATTGAAAAGCATTTTTTTATGTCTTTCCAGATGCTACAGAGCCCGTTTCTTACCGAATCTCTTCTGGAAACATATACAGTTGGTTTTCTGTCCATCCAAAGTCTGGTGTGATCATCACCATTAAACCTCTGGACCATGAGTCTCAGCCTTATGCCCTGCTGTTCCTTCAGTCCTACACAGACACTTCTCCTATTTACAGCACCACCCAGGTCAACATTACCATCACTGATGTCAATGACAATGCCCCTGTGTTTCCCAAGAGGAGAGACACCATCACTGTTTCTCGAAGCACTCGGCCTGGAACAGTGCTGTTCATCGCTCACGCACATGACCATGACAGCGGTGCCAATGGCGTAGTGCAGTATCATCTGAAAAGCAGCCGAAATGAAATGTTTGACATTGACTCAAAGCTTGGAACGGTTAGACTTAATAAGAGCTTACAAGTGAGCCAACAGCAAAGATACAACCTGGAAATCTTGGCGAAAGACGAAGGAAAACCTTCCCTGAGCTCCACCCTGACCCTTTCAGTTAACATTGACCACACAGCTGCAAATGACAGCCTGGCCTTTGAGACTCTGGTCTACCAGGTGGAGATAGGGGAAGGCTACCGCAAAGACTCCCGCGTCATCCAGGTGAGGGCGCACCGCACCCGAGGGTCTCACACTTCAAACTCAGGCCTCACTTACTCCTTGGAAGCAGAAGCTGGATTCCCTCCGCCTCCTTTTCGCATCCACTCAAAGTCTGGATGGTTGTATCTCTCCAGCAATCTTGACTTTGAGACCGAGTCAAGATATCGTTTTCAGGTGTTGTCCACCTCCGTAGAGGCTTCGCTGGCCAATGTCACAGCAACAGCAATGGTGACTGTACAGGTGCTGGACGTCAATGACAATCCCCCAGTGTTCAGCAGTGATGTGTACTACTTCACTGTATCAGAGGGGTCATCTCCACAAGGCCTGGTGGGAACAGTCAAAGCCAAGGATAAGGATTCTGGGAAGAACAGCCAGCTGTCCTACATCCTCCTCTCAGATGGGAAATACTTCCGCATCAATGCTAAAACAGGTAAAAATGGTTTTATTACCAGCAGCTCTGGTTTCCTCTGGTTGTTTACCAGAGGAAACAACTTGTTCTCTCTTAATTGTTTCCTCTCCTCACTCGTTTCTCTCTTCTCTTTTTAAGGTGAAATCATCAACTGGGTGGCGCTGGACCGGGAGCAACACAGCCAGCACAGCCTGACCGTTATGGTGACAGACCAAGGTCACCCTCGTCTCAATGCCACCGCCAATGTTCATGTCCTAGTCACTGACATCAATGACAACACTCCACAGTTTAATCATCTGCCTTCCAGCAAAGAGCTGAATGTTCCTGTAAGAAATTTTACTTTGATGATGAACAAACTGAGTTTGGAGAATCACAGCTTGGTTCTGGTCAGAGTTAAAATGCTTTTACAGTTAACTTTTTGCTTTTGTGCACCTTTATGCTGAAATTATGTTAGCGCTTGTGTTAAACCCAAGTGTGTGTTGCAATGTAGCAAAGAACACACAACGTGGATGTGAATCCCAACATAGGAAGCTGTCTTTTTTCTTTAAATGGTCTTAAAAGGATCACAGATTTAGTCACATAAAACTCATCATTGGGCTTCTAGTATCTCATTCCACAGTCAGTTCAATTCAGAAAAACGTCATCTCAAGGCACTGTACAAAAAAATCATTTCAATTCAGTCACACATATATTCCAGTTTATTCTTCTTATCAAACAGTACAGCATGCTCAATGAATTATTCAAAGTAGATTAAAAAGTTTCTACCTAAGGAAACCCATCAGATTGCATCCAGTCATTAACTCTCCTCTCCAACCGTAATGCACACTGTTATAACTTGCAGAATTGCTCATTTAAATGCTCTATTTTCTGGTATTTGTGAGAGGAGCAAAAAACACTTCTGCACTGTTTGCCCAATAAATCAGTTTTCTTTAATTGTCCATTTGTTGCTAACTTCTGTCAAGCATGTTGTGTTGCACTAGTTTGTATAAAAATGGCTAAAAATGACTTTTTGGATAAATAACCATTTAGTGCAAAACTACTGATGATGTGAAAGTGAATAAAACCTTTGCTCGAACTGATTTAAAGCTTCAAGTGGCGCCACACACAGCAACAGAAAACCAGAGCAGAACCATCTCTAAATATGCATTCCTGTACATAATATTCACGTTTTGTCTTCATTGCAGATATGGGCAGGCGTACCTGCAGGATTCTTGGTGACCAACATGTTTGCCAAAGACTTGGATGCTGGAGAGAATGGAACCATCACCCATTCACTAGTAACAGGTGAGTGTGAAACATATTCTCTGCTACCCAAAAACATGCCGGAGTCAGTGAGATCCTGAATGTACTTGTTCTCTCTCAGTTGGATCAGAGGAGAATGGTCTCAGGCACTTTGAGATTGACAGTAAAAATGGAGACATCAGAACCACGCAGCTCTTCAGTCAGAGAACTGAACCATTTTACACTCTGAAGATAACAGCCAGGGATGGTGGAGCCCCATCTCTGGAGGATACAGCAGTGGTTCACATACAGGTACCTTCTATACACCACAATTTTTTTTATTTATTTATTTTTTGTGTTATGGCTATTTACAGTGCCTGCCATCCATCCACCCATTATCTCCTGCTCAATCAGAGGTCGGGTTGCTGAGGCAACAGCCTAAGCAGAGAGCTCAGGTCGCCTCCTGGTGGAGGGAGGCCTTTTTAGAAAAAAATCACAATTGGTTTCGTTTTGTTAAGTTACAAACATTGTATTTTATTCAGATTCTGTTCTTTAGGTGGCTCTTGAAGGCATTTCAGTGCACTGGATTTTATTTAGGGTTTTCAGAGTAAAGGGGGCTCAGTACAAATGTGCATGCATTTTTATTGCTTCAACATTTTGAAAATCATTAATAATTATTCTTCTATTTTACAATCACACGTGTTGGTCTTCCACATAAGATGGGAATAAAATATGTTTAGTTAGTGGTGTAGCCTGAAAAAGAAGACATCTTATTGGCTTTGCCACAGTAACGTTTTATTTTAGTCTTTGTCCAATTTGAAGTGATTTTCTTTTTTTCCTCAGTTTACAAGAAAATGCATTTAATTTGGTGCATTTCTGCTGCAGGTTTATGGGTTGGAGGATCATTACGGCAGCTCAGATCACCAAGCGGTGAGGCATTTCTCGGTTAGGGAGGACGCCAAGCCTGCAACGGTCATCGGCTCTGTCAGTGTTTCACACAAAGGCAAGTTTCAGTATAGCATCGCCGAGGGAGACGGGAGCATTTTCTTTGGAATCGACGGCACGTCTGGCGACATCTACGTCAACCAGCCGCTGGACTACGAGTCCGCCAAGCAGTACTTCCTGGTGGCTCGAGTGGAAGACGTCGGTGCATCTGTTGGTTTGAACATTTCCGTGCTGGTGAGCGTCACGGTGGAGGACGTGAACGACCACGCCCCCCGGTTCCCCGATAAACTGCTGATGTTCGGTCTGAGGGAAGACGCCGCCGTTGGATCGCTGGCCTTTGCTTTTCATGCCAGAGACGCTGATGGGACTTTTGCTAACAGTGTCCTTCGCTACACTCTGACCTTTGACCCCGAAGTCAGTGGCTCACCCCCACACTTCCCCTTTCATATGAACTCACACACAGGTGCAATGGCAGTTGCGGCACCGTTAGACCGCGAGAGCACGCCGACGTTTGTTTTCGCTGTCACCGCCACAGACCAGGCAGAGAGGACGGATGAGCGTAAACAGACGTCAGTGACGGTTCGGCTCCTCCTGCTGGACGTGAACGATAACCGGCCTGTGTTTGTGTCCGCTCACTCGGTGCAGCTGATGGAGGACACGGAGGTGGGCAGTCTGCTGCACCATTTTGTGGCAATAGATGGTGATCAGGGGGAGAATGGATTGATCTCCTACTCCATTATAAATGGAAACAAGAAGGGATTCTTCACACTGGAAGAGAAAACTGGTATTTGTTTGTTTTTGTGCATGAACTAGATGAGCATGAAACAAATAAGTTACATGTTTTTTTAATATTATTCTTAACCCAAATCAGAATGTATTTTTGGTGGTATGAATTCCTCTGTTTCCACATTTTGACATGTTGCAGCAACAAACAATGCATTTTTTTTGTTTTTTTTCTGGATGCTCCCAAAAGCTGCACATATTGGTCAAATTGAAGGAAAATGACCTCTGAGATTAACCGCTGAGGTTTGAGAAGAGCTGCACTTAATAACAATATTAACTATTGGCAAGGAGAAAGCCATTGTTAAGGGAACGCTATCAGAAGTCATGTGTAATATTGGGAGTAGAAAAAAGGCTCTCAAGATAAATGAGACTAAAACTGAACTTTTTGGTCTACATCCAAATCACTGTGTTTGGCAGAAAAATAATGCTGCTGCAGCCAAGGAAGAATAAATTCTATATTTAGCATTTGTATCATTATTTCTACCAGTAGTAATATTCCTTTACCACTGGAATATTATTTCCTCAGCTGACTGTCTAAACTCTCTTATGCTCTTTAGGCCTTATGTTTCTCTCTGCCCCTTTGGACTATGAAACCCAACGTGTCCATCGTCTGACTGTCCGAGCAGCGGACCAGGGCGTCCCCTCTCTGTCCTCCACCCAGACCCTGACAGTGGAGGTGGGAGATGTTAACGACCAGCCCCCCATCTTCAGTCAGACCACCTACGTTACCAGTGTGGTGGAGAATAAAGGCCCTGGAGAGCCACTGCTCAGAGTCTCTGCCTCTGATATGGATTCAGGTATTGATTATAAGTTACTTACCTACATCTTCCCCTTTAAATATTAATATGCTGATGATAATTAATCAATCCACCCACACTTTTAAGTTTTAGTAATAGTATAAAAGGTAAAAAAAAACAAAAAACATTTTGGTAATTTTTTAATTCTTTTATTATTGTGGAACATTATTTTTAATGAATGGCACATTTACAGCAAGAGTAGATTTGTTCTGCCTGACTAATGCTATTTTCTATGTAAATACAAAACTAATCAAAAATACTTTTAAGTTTTTTTTGAGAAATGCATTTTCTTAAAAAAAAAATCTAACAAAATCATCCACCTCTGTTTTATTTCCTCCTCAATCAACATTTCTGAATTATTTTTTTAGATGAAAGGCATAAGGAAACAACACTTTCACTTCTTCATTTTGAAGTCTAATTTTCTTATTGTCTGATTGTAAACATTTCACCAGAATGAGGCATGAATCAGAGAAAACTTAAACAAGAAAAAAAACAGAAGTCAGTCAGTTTTAAATAAATTAACTTAATGCAGTTTGGGTTTTTTTACTGCCTAACATCTTGCTCCAAAACAGTGGAAACAATGTAGGAAATATATACATCATAAGCATAAATATGTTAATGTTTACAATGAAATATAGACATACACATATTACCATCATGTAATTAGTGCATGTTAGAGTTCAGGGTGTTGAATGATTTTGGGAAGAAGCTGTTTTGAGTCTGTCCATTTGTATATCAAACATATTCCTTGTAATTAATTTATTTTAATACTTTTAACAGCTTTAAAGCCTGTCTTGCTGAAAATTGCAGTGTTTCTGTACCGTCCCTAGATGGCAGCATCTGCTTCTGGACTTAAAGCTTTACAAAGCTGCAGCAAGAAGACAAAAACAAACAAACACATTAAGTTAATATGAATCTCAAAGAGAACAAAATAAAGTTAAAAAAAATACAAATTTAAGACTAGTTTCTGCAACTTTCTCAGTTTAGTAATTAAAAGTTTTGAGAAAGTTTATGCCGAAGGTGGTTAAATAACTCAAACTTTGCCATGTTTGCTTGACTGACAGCATAACAGTGAATTGAAGTTATGGTTTGCTTGATTTATAATAATCCTGTCAGGGATGCGGTTGATCATAAAGTTTATTCATATGTCCTTTTATCAGCGTCTCTGTCAACCACAGTGCTTATTTTACATCCTGCTAAATTTCATTCATATGATCCTTATTTATAGTGCCTACTCAACACCTCTGTCCCGTTTATTTTAACACGTGGGCGCTCGCCCTCCAGAATCGCAGTCTGTCTCATGGCTCTGACAGTTGGAGTCTTTTTAAATGCTGGAGCTGGAGGCTGTGCAGCAGAAGGTTCAGGAGGTGGGGAAGGGTTGACTTGAACCAACATTCCTGTGACTGAGAATTGTCCAAGAACAGCAAGCACACGGCTCCTCTGGGAGATCAGAGTGGTCGTCTCTCGTGATGATTGCGGTAATCCAAGCCATCTGTGCCAAGAGGAGCCGCTTTTTTTGTTTTTCGTTGTTTTTTTTTTCTTCTCAGATTGCCTCGGCTCGCATTTCTGGGCGCTCTCCCACCATCTTATTTGATTATCGTTTGTGCTGCTGTTTTCCATAAGCTCCCACCAAAGACATCCATTGTTCTGTGCTTGTGATGATCTACTTATCCACTTCATGCATATTAAGCAGTCAAAGGAGATTTTGAGTCTTAAAAAAGGATGACAGTTTCATTTTGTGCTGTTTGGCACATTCAAGCTTTGATCTTGATAGGAAATATCATGTGATTTAACTGGTAGCAGGTTGGTGGCTAAATGTGATTTGCATCTCAAGCTTATCATGCACACATCTAAAGTTACTTTAAGAAACAGTCTGTTATCAGACGTTTCTCTGAGCTCCAGTCAGCCAGTCGAAGATCTTTACAGCTGGGTGATGTTTTCTCGCTTCCTGGTTTTAGTGAGAACGCCAGCAGCAGAACTCTGTCAGCAACTCATAACCGCTTAACAATAACCGATGCTGCTTGAAGAGGACGATCATTAACAGAGGTTTCCTCAAGGCCGAAGACTTTTTGCACGTACAAACAATTACCAATCAATCAATCAATCAATCAATCAATCAATCAATCAATCAATCAATCAATCAATCAATCAATCAATCAATTTTATTAACACTGTTAGATGGATTTGGCTACTGTGCGGTTACTCTGAGCCAGCTTTCTTGCCAGACGGGAAACTATACATCCTCTCAACAATATTCACAAATATAACAATTCAAAAGAGACCGGTGCTCAATACTTTGAAATATTAAAAACCACAAAAACAGTAGAAAAAAAAACAACTACATTTTCCTCATTAGGACTAGCTTAAAATTTTAAATAAAACAAGATCAAATAAAACAATGTTAAGGCTATGGTAAAGTTTGATAAATCTAGATAACCTGTTTAAGTCTCCGTCCTTTGTTCGTCCAACCAGAGGACAACGCCGTGGTGTGGTACAGCCTGCTGCCGGGCCCCGGCTACGAGCGGTTCAGCATCAACCCGTACACTGGTCTGATCACCACCACCACCCACCTGGACCGAGAACAGGAGCAACATTTCACCCTCAGAGGTACAACACCCGACTACACCCAAACACGGATGAGTTTCTCTTTCAGGTCTGACAGGAAGCTCTGGACAGAACCAGACCGGAACCTCCGTGTGAACATTTCTACCTTCCCACCACGCAGCTCATCATTACATTTGTTTCCCTGATTTTTTTATTTTCAGGCTGATTATAGTAAGGTTGAGTCTTTCAAATGATAGTAACACAACCTGATTTAATTTCAGTCTGTTTCTTATCAAAGTCATAAAGACTTCTGCCTTCAATGTGAGGGTGAACTGATCCTGCAGGCTGATTTATGTTGAAGGCTCTGACCAGTGTGCATGTCCAGCCTGGGCCGACTGCAGCCTTCTGTTTGCTTTCACTCTCACGTGGCTGCACGCCGTAATTACGCTCACCACCCATCCAGTGGTGGTTAGTGATTAAAAATGCTTTCAGATGTTTTATAACAATATTTGGACAGTCACCAGTAGGACGAACAATTAAATCTCATAATAAAATCTTAATGACAGGAAATCTTGAACGTGCTGAAGTCGAGCCAAAATCACACAGGAGTTTTTGTCAGGAAATACTAAAATATGTGGTGACAATTATCCCAGCAGGAAGAATTTTCATAAGAAAGGTATTTTAGACTGTGTATTAAAAGCTGTTTGGGTACATTTATCTTTTCACCTATTTTTTTCTTCTTTCTTGTAATTCTACTAAATAAAAAAACCTAAGCTCAATTTCTTGGTCTGGAGGAGCAAACCCCAAAAGTCCCTCTGAGCTCTAGGTTGTTTCTGTTGCATTCTGCCAGTCTGTCTGCTAACTGTAAAGACTCATTTGTGATTTCTGTCTGCAGTCCAGGCTCAGGACAACGGTTTCCGTCCTCTGTCAGGGACAGCCACGGTCTTGTGTTCCATCCTGGACGACAACGACAACCCTCCAGAGTTTATGCAGCCACTGTTCCAGATCAGCCTGCCAGAAAATCTTTCTCCTGGAGTTATACATACAGCTCTTGCCTCTGACCCTGATCTGGGAGAAAATGGCACTATTCACTACTCTGTACTAGGTAGGAAACCCACATATGGCTCAACATGTTAAATTAAAAAAAAGAGGAATACGGTTCCACCAGAGGGCTGCACAGTGGCGTAGTTGGAAGCACTGTTGCCTTGCAGCAAGAAGGTCCTGGGTTCGATTCCCGGCTCTGGGTCTTTCTGCAGGGAGTTTGCATGTTCTCCCTGTGCATGCGTGGGTTCTCTTCAGGTACTCTGGCTTCCTCCCACAGTCCAAAAACATGACTGTTAAGTTAATTGATTTCTCTAAATTCTCCTTAGGAGTGAGTGAGTGAGTGAGTGAGTGAGTGAGTGATTGAGTGAGTGAGTGTGTGTGTGTGTGCATGGTTGTTTGTCTCTGTGTTGCCCTGCAACAGACTAGCGACGTGGCAGGGTGACCCCGCCTCTCGTCCAAAAGTTCGCTGGAGATTTTTTCTAGCAAATGTTTGACTTTTCAGATTCATGAATTTCATGTATTTTTTCTTGTAAAAGATTCAGAGCTTAATCTCACAATTTCTGTTTTGTATCCGAATTTTACTCCTCCTTCTTTTCTATGTACTCTGGCCCTAAAACACCGTTGTAGAGAAGTGTGTAACTGTGAAATGTGGTTTTCTTATCAGCTTTTCATATCCACTGCTCATTTTCCTAAGCAAAGTAGAACAAGCTCATCTTTGAGCATCAATTTTCAGACTTTTGCACAGATTTTCAAATCAGTTTAGTTCTGAACTTTGACTTTTCCACTCCAACAGATTCATATAGCTTTGATATAACCATTCCATTGTAGCTCTGCCTGTATGGTGGACCTCCACTGCAGCCTGAAGTGTTTTCAAGCTTTTGCCTTGCTCTGTATTTAACCTCCTTCATCTTAAGAATACCATCCACACAGTATGATGCTGCCACAGTAATGGTGAGGAGTGTTAGATTTCCGGCATATAGAGTTTTGCAGGTAGGCCTCAAATTTCTCCAAACGCTTCCTTTTTCCGTTTACTTTGCTGCTAAATAAAGAAGAGAAATGCAGAAAAACTGTAATTTTCCTTCCAGTTCACATTTTTGTACGACTTTGTGTTGGTGTGTCACCTAAAATCCCAATAACACATTGCACTCTGTGGTCGTAATGTAACAAAATATGAAAAAGTTTAAAGGATATGAATGTTTTTTTTACGGTTTTGTGTTTGTTGTTTCCATTTTTCATTTGCTGTTTTTAAAAAATGCTCATACTTCACTGGAATTTTATGATATTATTGTTATTGTCTATTTGTAACAATAATACAAACTATTTTATTGTTACTGTATTATTGTTTATTTTTATTTTTTTTTAAAACAACTTTAGGTGAGGACTACGGAGGCCGATTCACAATCAACAGTGAGACCGGAGCGATCAGCACCATGCAGGCTCTGGATCTGGAGGAAATTCAGAACTACACTCTCACCATTCAGGCTCAGGATTCGGGCCCAGCTCCTCTCAGCTCCACCACACGGCTTCTCCTTCTCCTGCTGGACCAGAACGACAACGCCCCCTCCTTCAGTCCTGAGAGCTACCACGCCTCCGTCAGTGAAGGCTTACCGTCTGGGGCTGAGGTCTTGCAGCTGACCGCCTTCGATCCCGACGAGGGACCCAACGGAGAAGTGACCTACACCCTGACAGACGACAACAGCCAGGGGGCTTTTTTGGTGGACCCCATCACCGGAGTGGTCCGCACCACCAGGTCTCTGGACAGAGAGAACCGGGCTCTGTACACCCTGAAAGCCATGGCCACAGACGTCTCCTCTCAGGGCCCACTGAGCTCTGTGGCTTCACTGACCATTCAGGTGGACGACGTCAACGATAACGTGCCCGTCTGCGACCAAAACCCACTTCATGCCTGGGTCTCCATGAGGACGCAACCAAATCAGATAGTGACCACAGTGGTTGCTACAGACGCTGACCAGGGTGAGAACGGGACGGTCCAGTTCAAGTTTTCAGGCGAGGAGAGTCTGTTTGACATCAACTCCGCTTCAGGAGAGATTTCACTCAGGAGGCGAGTGAGGGCGGGTTTCTCTGGCAGAAAGCTGGAGGTCCTGGTCTCAGACCAAGGACGTCCTCCTCTGACCGCCACCTGCCTGGTGTTGGTCCATCTGAAGGGAGAGCATGACGGGCTTCAGTTCACAAACAAAGTGTACAACGCTACCGTCAAGGAGAACAGCAGAGCAGGTGTGTCTCATCGCTTCTGCTCCAAATGTTTTCAATAAATAATACAAATTACCTGAGCAACATTTTCACATTGCATTTCTCAAGGTACTTGGATTACAAAAGTGGAGGCCAGTGACGACACCAACAGCAGACAGAGGATAACTTACACGATATTTAGCGGCAACGAGAATGCAGCGTTCTCCATAAACCACTACACAGGTACATAGCACATTGAAATTGTTTCATTCCTTTCTTTTTATTTTAAAGCTGTTGCATTAAAGTGTTAGTGCATTCCTAGCCTCGCACTTGGATGTTTTAACATTTTGTCAAATAATACTTAGAAACGTCAACTGTTTTTTGTGATAAATCAACACAAAGTAGCTCATGAACAAAAAGCACATATGGTTCTAAACGAAAATAAAAATAAATCAGATGTTGGGGGGATGTGTCCACCTGCTGTGCACATCAAGAAGCTGAAAGTTTGGCCACTTCTTAGTAAAATTGTTCAACCTCAGTCAGATTTAATAGAGAATGTGTGAAAATCTGCGTTCCAGAGTTGTCTCTGAGTCTTAATTTGAATTAAACTCATGAATTTAGCTGTCACTCTATGACCATCTGCTGGAAGCTCAACCCCAGTCTCAAATTTGTTTAAGCCTTTAGCATTGACCCATTGTTAACTTCCTGGGGCTGTTAACAATGGGTCTTCCTCTGCTGAAGAAAAGCATCATTTTCCTGTCTGATTGATTGTCCTACGTTCAGTATATGCTCTAACACAGTTTTTAATGCCTTTTGTTTTAGCAGCAGATTTTTTTCTTCACCGCCATGTTTTGCGTCTTTGTTAGGTGAGATCCGAGTGCAGAAGGAAAACTCCCTGGACTTTGAGGCGAGCCCTCAGATCCAGCTGGTGGTTCTGGCCGACAGCGGGCTGCACACGGCCCACTGCAGGGTCTCCGTCACGCTGCTGGACATCAACGATAACGCACCGCTGTTTGAACTTAGCAACTACAGAACGGCTGTTTGGGAGGGACAAGTTCGTAACACCTACGTCATGCAGGTACAGACACTTTATTCATCATGTGGACAGATCCAGTGGCAGTAGGACTTTTCAATGATTCTTATTGTTTCCTGTATTTCAAACAGGTGTTTGCCTCTGATTCTGACTACGGTGAAAACGGACAGATTGAGTATTCCATCCTGTCAGGCAACATTAATCAAGCTTTCATTCTGGACTCTGTGAGAGGGATCCTTGCTACCAACGTTCTGCTGGACCGTGAAATAAATCCCTCTTACAGGTAAGAACAGCTTGTGTCAACTAGTGTTAAATAAACTTCTGCTGCTTTCAGTGTTTTAAAATAAAGCCCAATTACATAGAGAAATATTGATACATTATTTATTTAATATTGAGTCAATAAAACAATCCAATTTCTCTAGTCAGAACTTAGATTTTCGGGGTTAAAGTGTGTGGTTACTTTCAGATTGTTGTAGAAATGAAATACCACTTCCTGCAAGCATTTTAGATACATTTTTATGATACGCTTAAGACATGCAAATATATACAGAACGTTTTTGCGTCATCTTGCCTGAAAACATAGTATTCACTGTATACATGTAGTATTTATTTAATATAAGAATTTTTAACAACTTAGGATTTATAGACAGAACACATATTTACCGTAAAAACAAATAATCAAAGATGTTCATGTTCAGAAGTCAAACACAAAATGAAAACAATGTGGTTCATAGTAGTAATTAAACATCCGTTTACTCCACTCACAGCTCCATACTACAATATTAATATTTTGAGGTAATTTCATTTGAAATCATTTGAACATAAATGGGAATTATTGATGGTTTTTGATGAGCAGTAGAGCAGCCCTGACTTTAAACTGCAGCAACTGCAGCTTCATCTTCTAATCAGCATTTACCCATGGTGTGTTCTGTGTTCATTTCAAAGCTGGAAATATGAAGTGAACTGTCTATCTGCATGTTGGAATGTCTACTAGACATTTAAAGCTTGAGATTTTGTTTATAATCTGTCCCTGATTTTAACTTCACAACAACGTCATCCCTGATGTGACATGTTCCTTGGTCTTCATGATGCTGCTTTCTCTCACAAAACCTCCGACTCCTTCACAACAATTTATACTGAGGTTAATCTACACATAGAATGAGTCTCTACTAGTTATGTGACTTATGAAGGTTGTGCTGAATTTTATTTAGTAGCAGTCAAAGTGAAGGAGCTGAATCAAAATGCGCTTCTCTGATCATTTTCCTTTGATTGCAGAATTATGTGCAACTTTGTGTTGGTCTATTTCCAAAAATCTCAGTAATGTTGATTGTAAAGGTAAAATTGTGAAAAATATCAAGGGATCTGAGTACTTTTGCAAGATACTCATGAAATTATGTTCAGAGGGGCATTATCTCAATCTTTCCACCGTTGTGTCCCAGGCTGATTCTGCAGGCAGCAGACAAGGGGAAGCCTCCACTGAGCAGTACTGCCACCGTTAGAGTCCAGGTGGTGGATGTCAACGACAACAGCCCTGCCATCCCACCCATGGAGCCCGTCTGTATATATGAAAGTTAGTGTAATCCTTCACAGCGGATCCCTTGTAGCATTATTTTCATCGTAGAGTAGAATTGGAAAAGGATTCCACCTGTTATGAGATTTTTTTCTCTCTTTAGATCTACTAGCAGGTTATGTGGTCACCCAGGTGACTGCGAATGATGTGGACCTCGGTTCAACCATCACCTACAGTTTTATAAACAGCAGCATCACCAGCGACCCATTCGCTATTGACCGCTACACTGGTGTCATCACTCTGACCCGACCTCTAGACTACGAGGCCGAGACAGAGTTCACTCTGAGAGTGTCTGCGTCGGACTCGCTCCATCAAACCAGCGGACAGGTCAAAGTTCAAGTTTTGGATGCCAACGACAACAGTCCAGTCTTCGCACAGGTCTCCTACCAGGTACAAATAAAAGACCAATAATTCAAGAGGCAAAACAGGTTCATGATTTACAAATGTGAATTATAACTCTGCTATGAGATGTTATTATGAATCTTCATTCCTAGCTAACAACTTTTTGCACTCAATATAAATTATAACTCACTCTCTAAAATTAAAATCACAGAATGAAGCGATTTAAATGAATAAACTGCCTGTTATTGGCCTCTTGATATTTTCCTTTTCACTTTTCCTGATTGCATCACTTCAACCTCCAATGAAAACTTTGGTCTTGACTTTAGAAAACTGTCCAGTGAATTAATCAGAGAGTAACACAATTCACCATCATTACATGAACATTCAGTGTCATGACCACAAATTTATTACAGTTATTAATGTTGTAGTATTGTCACAATGTTATTATTTTTAGCTTTAAGATGAGATCAGTTGCGTCAGTGAGATGAGCTGTATAAATCAAGATATAATTAAATAAAATCCAAGTAAAAATAAATCAATTTAAGCTATGGAAATGTTGCACTTTTTTAACAGTGATCGTAATTATAAGACGACGTTCTGCACTGCTTAAAACAACTGCAAGTGATCTGTTTATATATATATATATATATATATATAGTGTTTACAAAAAATAAGCAAAATGTACTAATTTATCAAATTAAAGTCTTCAGCCTGAAGAAGCAATGCACTCAGCGGTCATAGTATTTTTACTAGAGGAGAGGATGCTGCAATAAGCTTTGACACCTGTTACAGGTTAAGAGAATATTTAGCCTTCAGCAATACATTCCTGAAGGCTTTTATTGTGAAAGTTTACTGGAAGTTGTCTGACGTTTGTTTATTTCTTCTTCTTCTATTATTAAAAAGCTTTCCTTCCACAATGTTCCATTGGGCTTCCTCTTATTTAATTCTCCAACTAGATCAGATTACAACAAGTAATAACTTTAGCCACCATAACTATGCAGATGATCCAAAGCTCCACATTACGTTGTCACAAGCTGACTATGAACCTAGCCTGGTAAAAACCAGCCCATTATTTTTACGCCTTGCTACCGAAGATTAAAGGACTAATGTCCCAGCAAGGTCTAGACAAACTCATCCATATGTTTATATCTTTTTCTAAAATCATCACTGCAACATATCTTCATTGGTTTTCTTTAAACGTTAATCAGACAGAGCTGATCCAGAAAGCTGCTGCTGGCATTATCACTAAAACCAGGAAGAAAAACGTTTGTCCACTGGCTGCCTGGAGCTCAGAGAGTAGACTTTAAAATATTGTCAGATTATATACGTTCCATCATCAGTAAAATATTATGTCAGTGTTTTAGCCACCTTTACCTTTTTAAAATTACTGCTGATAGTTTCTGTCCTCACACTATGTTTACAAACACCAGTACAGTATGCTCCAGACCTGCAAAATGTAAGTTTTTTTCTACGTGCAGCTAAACCGTATCTTTTTCTTTTGTAATGTAATCAATGACATTGTAATATGTTTTATACTTGAAATTAGCTTTGTCTCCTAGTTTTAAGATCTGGTAATGGTGCTAGGTTTATATTTTCATGGCAAACTTTAAACAGAAACTCAGACATTTTGTAAATCCTGCTGTATGATTTTTTTGTTCCAGGTGGAAGTGTCAGAGCTGGTCTCAGCAGACACTTTAGTTGTGAATGTTGCTGCTACTGACAGAGATTCTGGTCTCAATGGAAAGATCAGCTACAGACTGCTTTCTTCTCCTCTTCATGCCTTCTACATGCAGAAAGATAATGGTAAAAATGAGATTATTAACATGTGTGTCTGTTTATATGATACTGTTTGGGAGTTTAATTCTTGTATTTGTCAAGGAAATTCTTTTCTAGCAAATGGGGTTTTTTTCTTTCCTCATTCAGCACCAAAGTTTACTAAGAGTATCACTGCTGCCAGCAACATATTAGCTAGTGTTTATATGCTCAAAGCTTGTGTAAATTTATTGAACCAGAAAAATGAGAGAGCATAAAGCAGTTGTGAGGCTATCGGTTCTCAGAAAATCTATAGGTTTGGTCATGTGTCACTTTAAAAAATAAACTAAAAGCAAACCATTTCTCGCCAGTCTGGCCTGTCTTTATTAATAAAAAGAAGATTTATCCTTCTGTATTATGTTTCAGCCCTAAATTCAATATGCTGTGAAAATTATATGCATTCATATATGGAGAAGACCATGACAGGAAATGTGCATGAACACTAACTAAAGGTTTATGACTACAATCCAAAAACGTAACACAGCTTTTCTGTGGCCTCGGGACATTTTGTCTTTCTGTGTTCCTCAGTGGACGGTTCTGCTCCACATGCTCATCATGTACAGAAGTTTAAATGGCAGTGAAGTGGAATAAGAAATTGTTTGGTGATGCCAAACAAGAAGAAAATTGCTCCTACAGTCCGCATGTGACATTCATTTAGAACGTTTTTCTCAGGACGAGGTTGCTCTGCTGCATCTAAAGACTTCTGCAACTTTGATGCAGCTCCAGCAACACACGGCCTTACAATATCATCGTTATTCATGCAAGGCAAAATAAACCCAGTGATCATTCGCGTATTTGGTTAAATCAGATGTTGAATCAGTTTTTAATGTGGGTGGTTTTTCTCCCATGGGAGCAAGTATATGACTTCTTCTACTACTTGCTAGATTTAGCTATTTTACTTTATACTAAATCATAGTAATAATCTGTAGTATGCTCTTAGATAACACAGTATGGAAATGCAAACTGAGGGTCAGATTTTCTCTGACCAGCGGCTGGTCAAACTCTGACCTCCAGAGGTTAAATGTTTGAGCTGGCTTACTACTTCACTATGTTGATGAATATGGCCACAACCCCACAAGAAGTTATACATGTTTATTATGAATGCAGATAGCAAGTGGAAAGAAAAAACAACAACATACTTTTGATGGCTTAAAAAACTTTTTTTTCTTTAACTCATAAAGAAAAACATTGTACAGCAATAGTTTCCATAAATTTTCAACTCAATGCCCACGCTACAACTTTTTGAATTTTTTGTTAATTGTATGAATAATTATACTAGAATTATACTAGAACCAGAATGAAATCTGTTTAATAATACACACTCTCATTGCAGGTTCTATTTTCACCAACAAGCCTTTAAGGACCATCACAAACAGCAACATGCTCCATCTTCTGGTTGAGGCAAGAGATGAGGGCGAACCCGTTCGATCCACAATCACCTCTGTGGCCCTAGTGGTTGTAGACGCAAACGACCATAAACCTTTGTTTCACCAGGATATTTACACACTCACCACTGCTGAAGATACACCCCCAGAAACCACCCTGCTCACAATTTCTGCACAGGACGAAGATTGGAGCCCAGAAAACACCCATTTGGACTACGCCATCGTCGGCGGAAATGAAGAAAAGCGATTCTGTTTAGAAGTGAAAAAGATTCCCGTTGAAAATCAAATGAAAAATGTCGGAAGGCTGGTTTTGTGTAATCCCTTGGACCGTGAGACAACAGATTATTATGAATTGACAGTTAGCGTTTCTGATCGAGGAACGCCTCCCCTGAACAGCTCATCGATCATTAAAGTGACTGTTACTGACTGCAATGACAATACTCCGGTCTTCTCCAGTGCAGAATATCATGCAGAGGTGAGTGAAAGCAGCCAGATAGGAACCAGCTTGGTCCATGTTAGTGCTCTGGATCCTGATCTTGGTGTCAATGGCCTTGTGCATTATGAAATTATTTCCGGGAACAGTAAAGGTCACCTCAAGCTGGACCCCCAGTCTGGTATTTTGATGGTCAACCAATCGCTTGACTATGAGGAGGATTTAAGGTATATCCTCACTATCAGAGCTACTGATGGGGGCCAGGCATCAGAAAACCAAAACATGGCTTTTGCAGTCGTCTTTGTTAACGTTCTGGATGAGAATGACAACACTCCATTCTTCATGTTCCCCTCAGTTACCTGCTCAGTGCTGGAAAACCTCCCAGCATTCACCCATACATGTTCTGTCCATGCTGTTGACAAAGACTCTGGCCCCTATGGCCTGCTGACCTACTCAATTCTGTCCTCTTGCTTCATGGACTATGGCAGTGGAAGCCCAGAGAGGAAGGAGGCCTTTGCCATCGATGCCCTTAGTGGTGACATTCACACCAGACAAACATTTGACTATGAACGTGAGAGTGAGTACTGCTTTGTAGTGGAGGCCAAAGACAAAGGTGATAAATCAGCTACGGTAAGAGTCCAAGTAGCCATAAAGGGAGTTGATGAGTTCAGTCCCATCTTCACTCAGAAGCAGTACCACTTCCTTCTTCCAGAAAATCCCAAGACTGGGGAGACAGTCGGTTTTGTGATGGCAATGGACCATGATGGAGGAGTGGATGGGCTGGTAGAGTACTCACTTTTGACTCCTACACCATTTTTTTCAATTAACAAAACAATTGGAGCTATCTTTGTGTCCGGTCCCATGTATCGGAGAAGAATCAGCCATGCAAGCGAGGATCTGGTGGAACTGGTTGTGTCTGCAGGTAGTCCCAGATTGGGTTCCAGAACAACAACTTGCTTGGTTTTTGTCAATATCTCCAGCTCAGCCGAAGCACTTATTGGAGTTCAGATTGATTCCCACATATTTAGTATGAGTGTGTCGCTGCTTTTGTTCCTCTTTGTCCTAGTTATGTTTGTGGGCTTGGTTCTCAGATGTAAAGTTAAAGAAGCTGTCCTGAAAAAGGCCTCTGCCATTGCTGCACAGTTGAACCATGGTACCGACTCATCCGGTGAATCAAACACCCAGATGCACAGTGACGTTTCCTTGCAGGAGTTGACACAAGTCGGAGGTTTTGTTGCAAAGAGAGACGTCTCTAACCCATACACCCAGTCAGATTCAAGTGGCCGTGGATCGGCAGAGGGTGAGACAGCTGAGGATCAGGAAATCAAGTGGATCAATGAGTTTCCCTGTTATAAAAGAGAGGAAATCAACAAGCTTACCACAGAGATTCCCAACTCCACCATACCGGTTGATAAGATCTCCTGCCACTCTATTGACGTAGGGCCAGAACATATTTTATCTCTTACTAAATGTTTAGCACAGGGCATAGCAAGCACAGAAAGTCTCAACCATTTCAAAGAGGAGGGTGGAGGGGAAGGATTACTGCCTGCAATACTTAGAGTTAAAGATTTAGAGGATTCCATGGGGGCAAGAGGGTATGCCCCTCTCTCCAAGGCTCAGGCTTCTGCAGATTCTCTGACTTCACTGGTGTGCCTTGAAGAGCCACTGGAGGGTAGCTACAGCTGGGATTTCCTTTTAGACTGGGAACCACGCTTTCACTCTCTGGCTGCTGTGTTCACTGATATAGGTATGCTTCCTGATGAGGAGCTTCAAGGAGGCCATGAGGACTTTGCTACAGAGTCAAGTTCTCTCATGTACCCACCACCTCTCATAACCGGAGTGGCTCAGTCAGGCATTCGGACTGTTCCTCCAAGAAAACCTGGACGAGTACCAACCCTGAGCAGGAAGCCTTCCTACCCCAAATATGCTTATTCTCCATTAGCCAGGAACACAGGACTGACCCCGTCAGCTATGACACCCACTTTCGCCCCATCGCTGTCCTCTCTCACCATTAGGACCCCCAGCTCCTCACCAGTTGTCTCGGACACAGGAGTTGGGGGGATTAGACTCGACTCAGGGCCCCACACTGCAAGTCTTTTGGAGGCTGAAATCCAAGTGTAGGCATGGACCATTTTAAATGTAACAATGAATCCAGTGCTCCATAGATCACTTGAAATATTCTGGAGATATCCTGCACAGTTAGTTACTGACATTTTAAAATCTGCCTGATCATTTGTCCAGCATCATCCAAATGCCTGTTATCTGTACAAACTTTTCTTAGACCAAAAGAGGATTCCATGAGCCACACAACAGTTTTTTGTTATGTGGCTGCAGTGAATAGAGGTCAATCTAACTCCTTCCAGTGTAAACATGCATGCAGCTCGGTGGTACCTGTGCATTTTGACTTAGCCTGCACTGCCAAAAGACACAGGATATCTATCAAAGTGCTCCGGATTGTCATTCAGTGTATAAATAGAGTAAACCCCACAATGCTCTTTAAAATATGGCAGATAACATGATATTTGTTTAAAATAGTCTCGTGTTTAAAATGGTTTACTCCTACTGTTATAGAAAGCTCAGCACATGCTAGCTTTGGTCTAAAATGTTTGATTTGAGTTAACATTTTGGGATTTGAATAATTTCTTTCTTCCACGGCAGCTGCCTTTTTCTGGCCGCAGAACTTTATTATTTTGAGGCCAGCTGTTGTTGCGACTCTCGCCTCAAGGGGGAGATACTGACGACAGGGATTTAGTTCACATTTTAAGTTGTTTGCAGGACAGATCAATAGTAAATATGAACTTATATATTTAAAAAGTCTGAAATAAAACCTGCTTTTCATCACATTATTTTAAAAACCACAATTTAAATACAAGCAGATGGTCATTTTAACCAATTATTGAATGTTTTACACAAACATTCAGAAAATGAAACACTTTTTATTGCTCTTCTACAGTTATGTTTTCATGACATCTTTAACTTTAACAGCCAAAGAAAAGCAGCATACTTTGTAATTATGTTTCTCTCTGTTTCTTATTCAGAAAAATGGCCTCTTTCATGTTTTAATAAATTCCAACTAAGGGCATTAAAAGAGTTGGTGCAATCAATGGCGTAAATCCCATCTCATTAAGGGGGGCAGGGGGGACTATAAACAGAAAATTTTATTAAGAGCAATTGGGGAAGGGGGGTGGGGGGGCCAGCAAAGTTACAGTGAAATGTAACTTAAAAATGTGGTTTAAAAAGTTTTTACACCACATTCAAGCTGCAGGACCAAAAATGACTAGTAATGCAGATCAGACGTGTTTTTCTCAGTAAGCAAACTATTGAGAAGTAAAACTAATATTCAAATGTTGCTTAGATATGAGTTTTGTTCAGTCTCACTGATCTAATCTCTGCTACACCTTTGCAAACATTTCAGTTTCTAAATACAAAAGCTTTAATGATTAACTGCTCTTAATAAAATTCCTCATAAACGTTGATTTATTGTAATGGCTCTCAATACAAGTTGTGAACTATTTAAATTATAACTTGTTAAGTTGCTTTATTTTTAAGCCTTTTCTATGGGTGTAGTCAAACGTCACCTATCATAACAAAGTACACATACAGATTTAAGGGTGAGATTTTATTTCAGAGTCCAGATTTTTGCTCATAAATAGTAATGATCTGTTTGTTTCTCTACTGTTTGTGTGTGCTGGCCAAACGGCACTCATTTCTGTACATGATCATTTTTTGTCAACACCCAGCACTTTATGTACAATGTGTAGATACTTTTTGACTTTGAATATTAACACATTTTCTAAGAAATTTCTAATAAAGATTCTTAATAAGAGAGGTGGATGTGGTGAATGGTTGTTTTTAGCCATTTAATACAAGTCAAACTAAAAATATTTACATCAGTGAGATGGAGCCTCATTTTAACAGACTGCTATTTTGTTCAGAACAAGCTTAAAATCTGTCAAAAAAATTGGGTCATTTTCACTTGATATGAAGTTAAGTTATTCATTCATATTAAGGAAAAAACTAAATTATTTAATGTTGAAGCAATATACTTGTCTTGCAGCTTTTAAAAGGTACAAATTGAGAATAACTCAATAAATGCACAAATTCATCTTTTGTCAACTATTGTCTGGGTCCACATTTTTAAAAAATATTCCTCCAAATATATAAACAAGCAGTGCTGCCCTCTTCAACATTTATTTGTCCCTGTATGTTTTCCGACTTAGATGTCACTTTAAATTGTCCAGAGGTTGTTTATGGTTGTTGGCCCTAAGGGGCCCGAGGCCAGAAGCACCTTTCCTCTCAGTTCCCAAGACAGAACTGTTAAAACAAGATCTATTTATTATTTTGTGTCATGCTGAAACACTCAACTAGACGTAATAAAAATGCATGTAAGTGGAACTGGGCATCTCTCCAAATAAAGAAAAACAACAACTACTACAAGCACATCTTTGTGGTAAAGCAAACCGAAAACTCAAAAATTATTCACTTAATTGTGGAGTTTAGGTAACTTAATGCATATGCCTGTTTTATTTCACAATACCTGTTTTCCTGTTTGTGCAGCTGTTTTCGTTGTATCATTGTAGAAAAAAACAAAACATGTCATATACGCTATTGAAAAAACAAACATTCAAATTTTAAACGTTTAAAGCTATGAGTCAAATTTACACTAATCACAAATATGTCAGAAATTACAGCAAACATCTACAGTACATAAGAAAAAGGTTACGAATAATACATGAAGACTTCTGACATTGTTCACAATAGTCAGCTGTGTACAGCTCACAGTCTGTGTTAATGACATGTTGGGTCAGATAGTGTGTCATGTAAAACAAAAAGACTCCTGGATTGTCTCGATGTACATCCTTCATCTTCAGTGTTTCATTTACTTCATTCTGAACTGCAAAGACTTCATCTGGGGGAAAATAACTTCCTGAATGTTGCATTGCTGTAAGAAAAACCTTGTAAACAATGGCGCCTCTGTAAAAAGTCCACATACTGAGCCACAAACCTTCCAGTAATACTCAAGTTCATAATGCTATGTGTTGTAGCATTGATCCAACAGTTGAAGAATGAGTTGGAAAATTTACAAAACTACATGGTCGGCTCAAGATTAGCATCCATGCTAATGTCAAAATCATCTGTCATTTTGAATTTCATCTGCTGAGTTTTCTTCTTCTGATGATGAATCCTCAGAGATTTCTTCAAAATTTGTCACAATTTCCTTGTTGTCACAGTTTGGTTTCACATCCAGGTCCATTTGATCATGAGGAACATCGACACTTTCAAAAGCAACAAAGTCTTCTGATGCCTTTACTGTCAAATCCATAGTTGTGGTTTTGACTGTAACTTTCTCAACCTTAGAGGAATCTTCCATGTCCTTTTGGTCTTCAGAGTTCAATGTCAAAAGCAAAGTATTTTG